>OY728157.1:1701699444-1701708444 GCA_963277665.1 Viscum album | reverse complement strand
GAGCATGGCCAGGTCAATTTGACGGCACTGCTCACCAATATCCTCCAGGTGCGCTTGACTCCCGGGGTATGGCATTTGTAGGCGGTGAAGACAGGAGCGAGTCTCCCGGAGAGTTCGGCGGAAGCATTCGAACTCATCCGGGGTGAGCGATTCGGGTGCATCAAAGCCCGGTCCTGCGACTGGCCAAAACTTCTCAGGGAAGTGGCCCTCTACAAGGACGGTCCAGAAGCTCCACGACTCAAACTCGGGACCCAGATCTCCTTGGTCCTCTTCAATGGCTGGGAACGGACGGGGAACTGGCAGTGGTGCCGAGGCGGGCCGCCGGGCTGACGGGCTGGCCGGCGGTGAATACGGCGAACAGGCCGATTGGCCTCCATATCCCGGGCCGCCCTCTGAGGGTGGCGGTGCCCTGGCTACCACATCACGATAGGACAGGCCGGCGAGCGAACATCCTGCCGTAGCATCGGTGCTCGCCGAGGGTGCACCAGATCGTGGTTCGACCGTCGGTCCCCAGAAAAAGTCTCCGGCTTCTCCGACCGAGACGGAAGGCACTTCCGGAGGGGCCGGTACCACCCGCAAGCTTAATCCTTGGGGGTCTACCAGGCCCTCGTTACTCCGGATATACCTTCGGAGAGAAGCAGGGATCACATCGATCTCACTCTCGGGGAGCACGAGGCTGACGTGCCGCATTCCTACCCCTGCCCTTGACTGGCGGGATTGGGGAAAGGGCTCTGTCGCCGAATCGTACTCCGCCTCTGAATCAGAGAGGCGAACCGGTCGGATCTCTGTCCGGAATTCCGTAACATTCTTCCCTCGGCGTCGACGCCTTGCCTTCCTGCCCCAGGGTGGTTCTTCGGGGCAGGGCTGATCTCTGTCCTGGCGTCCTCCGGCCGCACTGGTGCTGGGGCCAAGAGGAATGGAAACCAAGGTGCGAGGGGCACCGGGACAGATATCAAAGGGGACGCGGGGAGAGATGATTCCGGGCAGGACTCCGGGCCGGGATCGGAAGGTGGGATGACCCATGCCTCCTGGATCGGCCACACGGAGTAGATCCCGCTGGTGAATAGCGCTACCGCGAGGTGGTCCGCTGTGGCTACTGCCTGTACTAGCAACCGAGAGAATCGACCCAACCTGCCTTTGGGGCGGTCGAGGCCTCGATCCAGGTCGGGCACAAATGTTCCCCTGCTCAGGATGCGCAGGGGCCTGGCGACTGGAGCCAATAGTGGCTTGGGCCAATGCGGCCGCTGTTGCTAGGGCCCCAAGGTGGGCATCCTCCTCCGCTCGTGCCCGACGTTGGCTTCGGGACAAACGAGTCGGGATGAGCGGCGTGGGCAGGTGGAGAGTCCGCTCTTCGACTTGAGAGGCCTGGCGGCGGTGTCGTCGTGGCCTGGCGGGAGCCTTTACCATAGATCCCTGGAGCGAATCCCGGATAGGGTGATCCCGGACATCTTCCACCTCATCCTCATAGGGAAGGGAACAGTCAGAGCGCTCCGGGGATAAGCTCCCGAAGTGGTTGGACGTTGAGGTGGGCAGCGGTGCCTCCCTGCGCGGCCTTTGGGGGCGGCGGTGGTGGCGAGGTGCAGCCTCCTCAAGGTCTAGGCGAGCCATGTCCCGGGTGGGGATGACTCCCTCTTCCTCATATCTCCGCACCAGGGTGTTGATCACCCTTCTCTGGATGACCTCCGAGGGGGAGAGAGGGCGTGGTCGTCCCGCAATTGCGGCTGCTGGGACGACTGTGGAACGGGCGGGACCGCGCGGAGTAGCCGCGTCGGTGTTTCCCCTACCTCTGCGCCAGTGGGCGGGTGGCGATCGGGCACTGGATCGGGCGACCTGATTTCTGAAAGCAGGGAGAATGACCCATTAACACTGACAGGAAAAAGGAATCGACAACCAACCATTAGCGCCACGACGCCTTCCGTGGGGGGAACCCAGGCCCTCGACGTTGCGAGACGGAGTGCCCGATGTCCCTTCCCCAGCCCCTGGCGGGTAAGACTGAATGCTTGGCCGGGCAACACGCCGGTCTTCCAACACCTCTGAAAGCCATCGGTCTTCGTATCGAGGAGAAGAGATTCACGTCGGGTTCACCATTTTTCTGTTTCGGTGCGGATGTGCGTCGGGTTACGCTATTCCGCCAGGACGCGTTCGCGCGTGCACCCGTCAACCCGAGGGGATGGGCGCGCGGCTTGTGGTCCCGCAGTCCCGCTTTCCAAAGGCGGGCGGCATCCGTCCCTTATTCAGGGGCGTCTGCTCCTTGATCGAAACCGGGATGATGGGATGTCGGCTCCTCCTTCCTTGGACGTCTCCTCGGAACTTGTCGCCTAATCCGGGTCTCCCTCATAGATTTAAGACATGCTCGTGAATCTCGTTCCCGGCGCCATATCTTCATGGACACCGGTTAATTACGCTGCTTCCGCCCGGACGCTCCAAGGAGTCTGGTCGGGGCAGCAACCTGCGGTGAGAAGGCCGGGTGGCTCTGGGTGCTGGGGGCGTGTCGTAACACTGCGGCTCTGCACGTCTGTCTTCCGTCCCTAATAGGGCTTCTCGAAGGCATGATGGCCTGAGGCATCCCGCACTGGGTGCGGGGAACTGTGCCCCCTGAGGTTTTCCTCAGCTTCCCATGTTTAACACGAGGTATGCCGCGAGTTTAACGTCCAGCGGGGACGGCATCAGACTGATCAACACGAAAAGTGGATCAGATGACAGAACCCCTTGCGGGGAACCTCCGACGCTGGGGCCAGCGCATGGGCGGCTTCCCAAGTGATATGGAGTGGAGTGAAGTGGCATGACCCCACCGGGATGTGGCGGCCTGGGTAAGGATCAGGATGGATGATGGAGTGAAGAGCTTGGACCCCGTAGGGGCTTCCTACGTACCGCGTGTTAGCGCGGATCAAAGTCAACGTAGTTCAGGTATACAGTTTAACGTCATGCTGGACGTCAGCAAGCCGACTCACGAAGGGGTCGAGGCCGCCGGGCGGAGGATTGAACCGAACCACCTCGCACAGAGGGGGATGGAACGACCGGGTGGATCACAGTTTCACGTCATGCTGGACGATGAAAGGAGAAATGGAAAAAGGGGCTGTGGGGAGGCACAGTGGAGATACACACGGGCAGTCTCCCACAGGGGCGGATTCATAGGTGAATCGACGCAAGCGTGAACCCTGGAGGGGTCCACTGATGGACGAACCGACGTGAATACGACCGGGACGACCAGGTGGTGGGCTTGAACCTCAGGGAGGCTTCCTACGTACCCTGTTTAGAAGACAGGGATCAAAGTCCACGTAGTTCATTCTGTCAGGACTTACGCACTTGAGGCAGCCCGGAAGCGGCAAAACTCAGTTGGAAGGGACTTAGACCGAAAGTAGGAGACACCTCGATCCTAGTCACACCCTCTACTGGCTTCGGCGGTGGGGGAGCGCAATGGAGATACACATGTGCAGCCCCCCACAAGAAACTAGGGGTTTGTAATACCCTACCCCCGTAGGGAAAAGCTGCTCCCATTAAATCGTCCCTAAAGAGGGGCAATCCCGACATCCCTGCAGAGACGAGCGGGTGGGGGCCACATCCAAACCGGGGGGGACCCTGCGTGCGAGGCACGGGATCGGGTGATGCGGACGGTTTAACGTCTTGCCGTACGAAGTACAGTTTAACGTCGTGTGTTGAGGACGAAGCGGACGGTTTAACGTCTTGCCGGACGAAGTACAGTTTAACGTCGTGTGTTGAGGACGAAGCGGACGGTTTAACGTCTTGCCGGACGAAGTACAGTTTAACGTCGTGTGTTGAGGACGAAGGTGCTTGGCAGTTTAACGTCTTACATCGCGGACGTGGTACAGTTTAACGTCATGCTGGACAAAACACTTGGCAGTTTAACGTCTTGCAGCGCGGACGATATGCTAGGCAGTTTAACGTCGTGCAGCTTGGACGTATGCAGTTTAACGTCGTGCAGGACGTCGGTGGCCGCCGATGGGTCCGTGTCACTTCGCGCAAGCCTGGAGGGTCGCACGGAAAGACAACGCACGGTGCGGGCACCCAGGATGAAAATCATCGGGCGCCACGCGGGCGGGTACCCTCATGGGGTCAAGGGGGGCGACCCTGGCGGATTGCGCGCAAAAGAGGAGCTTTGCGCGCAAAACAGCAGGTCGGCGCGCAAAACGGCGGGCTGGCGCGCAATTGGGCCAGCCCTTTGCGCGCGGATGATTGAGATTGCGCGCACCGGGCTTCGGACAGCTCGCGGGGGCAACGACTCATTCTCTAACGAATGGCCACTTTGAAGATGGGGGGTGCGCGCAATCGGGTTGGATTGCGCGCACCCGGGGCAATTGCGCGCAAGAGGCTTCTTTTGCGCGCAAAGGCCTTCGGGTTAAGGATTATTCAAAGGAAAGGAGCCAAGGGGATTGCGTGCGAAGGCGAACCCCAAGGCTCTATTGCGCGAAAGAAAGGAGGTTACCTGAAGATCGGCATTGCGCGCGGAAGGGGTTGGATTGCGCGAACGAGCGACGCTTCGGATTCTGGCAACCTTCAAAACGTCGGGGGTCGCCTTATATTTATAGGCAACCCCGGGCGCGGAATTCGGTCTCGGGCGCGGAATTCCCTTCGCGGGCGCGAAATCAGGACCCAGCGCGCAAGGGCGCCGCGCGGGCCACGGGCGCGCAAAATAGCGCGCCGGCCCAGCGCATTACGCGCATCCCGGGAGGATTGCGCGCCGCGACTCAACTTTGCGCGCGGACCTCTGAAATTTCGCGCAAGTCCTCCGGGCCCTCCGGAACGTGCCTCTGACTCCAAATATCACTTCGCTTTCCGCATCCGGAGCTTCGTTTGGGAACAACGGACTTTTCCGGCGTCTACACTGTGCTCTAACCATGCACCCATATCTGGGATTCTAGCTAATCCACATTTTTGGCCCCATGATTTGAAAACTATGCACTAAAAATGTGAGGAATTATACCTCTTATTTAGAACCTTCATGGTTTGGGAACATGGTTTGTCAAATCATGCACCAACCATATTGTTAGCACTAGTGTCTTCCACAAGGTTTAATTGAAGAGGACACACAATTTTTTATACTATGTTCTTTAATCATGTTCCATCCCTTGGTCCACTATTTAATGTTTCATGGTTTCTAGAAGAATCAAAATAGTTTGTACAAACCATTCTCAAACTGTTTACCCATTGAAAATCCACTATCACTGTTTGAAACCATCTAGAAACCCTCAAATCCTAACCCAATAAATTCATAGCTAAAAAACATTTGATTAAAAGTTTAAATTAAATATTAACACACCTATAAAATACGAGGCTATTACAATCTCTCTATCTAATAACCCATCTTTCTCGATAATCATATCTATGAATCCTAATTGAACAACTCGAGAAACTAAGCCTGAACATAGAGCTCCTGTGATAAAGTTTCCTACTAGATTTTACCATGCCATAATGGTAAATGGAAAATATGTATTTTATTCCCTCATATAACTTTCTCAATTAGGTCTATAATATGTATCGTGTGCTCTACATATGAAGCATCAATTTCAATCTCAATATCCTTATTGTCAATGACAAGCATGGGATCTAGCATGTTCCACCAGAGATAAGACACATATAAAATCATGTATTCCTCAGTAGAGATAAGGAATTTATAGAGAATATTACACTATCTAAATCCTCTTGGTGATATCAAAGGGTTCAATATAATATGGGACCAGATTCCATTAATTTCTCAAATGTCAATGACCTAATCAAGGAGCCACTCTCTGAATGTCCTTATTGTTTATAGCAAAATACAAAGGTATTGTACTATGGTCAAAAAAATATTTTTTCCTCATCTAAGCTATGATCAACCTCTTATGAATCAGTTTCACTCTCTCAAAGTTCTCCTATACCATATTTGGCCCCACAACCACTACCTCACCATCCTCATTCCAACAAAGTGGTAATTAAATGGTCTAATATAGAGATCCTCATAGGATTCCAACTGAATTGAAGGCTGGTAACTACTGTTGTATTCAAACTCAACAAAGGATAAGAGACCATGCCATGATTAACCAATGTATCAGATGGAAGCTCAGATCACATCCTCCAAAATAAGAATTATCCACTCCAACTATCTATTTTTATAGGTATGGTATGCTATTCTCAATCTCATCTCCAACCCTAAGGCCTTCTGTAAACCTTTCTAAAATTGAAATATAAAATGTTCATATCTATTAGATAAAATGATCAAGATAACTGCATAAAATCATATAATCTCATAAACATAAATATTTCTCAACTCATCTATAAAGTGAGACTTAGATATTTGTAAAAAAATGATAAATTATCATTAGTCAATCAATAATCATCCAAAAATGTCATGATTTCTAGGGGTCCTCAGTAACCCCTTAAAAAAGTCCATCATGATGTTCTCCCACATCCACATGGGTATAATAAGTGGTTGGAGGAAACTAATAGGAATCTATTTCTTAACTATTATCCTCTAGAAGAGAAGGCATTAGAAAACAAATCCTACAATTTCCCTCTTTCTCCTCAGCCACCAGAAATATTGTTCAATGTTAGGGAACTTATTTTTTACTGAAGGATTCCCCACCCACTTATAATTTTTTAAATATCTCATAATATATTCACTAATATAAGTATTTACTACAACTCTCCCATTATTTAAGATCACATCATTTCCTTCTAGTGACAAAAATGGTATTGGGTCACCACCTGCTAGCAAGTCTCACATCACAACACACACAGGGTCAGATTCTTGAAAAACCATCACCGAGTCTATTAATGAATATGCAATCTCTAAGGGAGAAGATGTCATCATTCCCTGAACATTGAAATCATCAATCCCATAATTGTAAAACAAAATAAAAAATCATTATCATTGATCTAAAGTTTGTTCACCATGTTTTTGAGATATTGATATCTTAGGACTATAAGCATATGTAATGGTGTTTCCTACACCAGGTGTATAGTCTTTCTCAAAGTACATCACCTGCACCTACTCTACCAACTTCCTCTAACTCGAATTGTGGATTCACTATGTAAAGATATAAAATAGGCTATTGTGGTTCATGTAGACAAGAACCCTCTCACCAAATAGGAAGTGTTTCTAATACGGAAAACCATGAATGATGGATTCCATCTATAAGTCATGTGTAGGATTATTCCACTCATAGGTTCATAGTTGACATTATGCATAATCTACTACATTCTCCCACTATTTAAATTATCCACCCAAACTATCTCATGATACATTAAAATATATGTCCTATCCAATACTAATATTATAGATAATCAATGATGGAGTTGTAGTCAACCATCTCTTCATATCAAGAAAAATAATTCTCACACTAGTCCAAAAATTGAGAATTCACCCCTTTCTTCATCAATGTAGTTATGAATGTTGATAAACAAGATAAATCATGGATAAAATTATGATTTTACCCCCACTAAAATAAAAAATATTTTGATCACAAACAAATTTTGAAGACATGTCTAGGAAATCACTTTATCTACTTTATTGGGGATTACTAATATACCAGTCTCAGAAACCACATACATATAGAATTTAACCTTTTGGATCCAAAAATGACATTTCAATATCCTGGTACAAAGATGATGTTCTTAACGATTAACTAATACTATATTGAGATGTTTGGGATGCTGGTCTTGGGTTGTGAGTAAATGGGGATATCATTAAAAAAATGATGAACGGGTCAAGATATGGGTGAAAAATATCGTTCCTTAGATCCATGAACATTAATGGGGAATTATTTAGTCCAAAAAACATCACCATGTTCACGTATAAACTATAAAATCTCCTAAAATATGACTTTAAGATGAAATCCTCTCTAACCCCAACCTATTGATAGATTGATCGAAGAACAATCTGGGAGAATATCTATGATCTCCATAATTGATCAAAGAGATCGTTGATCCTGGGAAGAGGATACCTATTATTCACAGTGACTTGATGAAGATTACAGTAATCTATGTAGAGTTAAATACTACCATAAACCTTCATGAAAAATAGAAGTGGTTCACCCAAAAGTGAGGTACTCAGTCTGATAAAACCATTTTGTTTCAATTCATCAAGATATAATTTTAGCTCATTCAAATCAAATAGATCTAAAAAATAAGAGGGCCTGAAAATAGACTATGTAACTAGCATGATATCTGTATCTAAGTGAAATACTATATCATGGGTAAGACCTACAAATTAATCTGTAAATACACCATGATATTGATCCCCAATTGGAGGAAAATATGAGGGGGATACCATTGATCCCGCTAAAAGAGCCAATCCTATAATCTACACCATGATCATTCTAAGGTGTCTCTTTTATAGACCAACTCTATGTACTCCCAAATTCCACTCATTGGTCATTACAAACATCATTCCCATGGGTGATGTAAATGATACATGTCTTTGATAGTAGTAAATGTGGTCTCAAAATATGGCCAGTTAGTCCAAGAGAAGAATAACATCAATGCTCATTATCTCTAAAATCATAAAGTCGCATTGACGATCATAACTAGTAACAACCAAATCATGCTCTGGGAATCAATGAAATGTTCAATTGCATGCCCAATAGTGTATCTAGGGAAGTAAACTCCAATGATAACTTGATCAATAATTCATGTAAAAAAATAAATTATATAGATATAAAGGAATGGGTGGAACTAATTTCAAACAATGCAGTATCTAGTGTAAAAGTCATCAAAACCATACATCGAATAAAATATTGTCTGTCAACAACATCCCATGGAGTCTAACCCCCTGCATATACAACTCAGTGACCATGTACCTATGATACACGACTTATTTAATTCATATTCATCTAATCCTATTTCTGAGGACCCCAGAAAGATCCCTATTTCCTTAAAAACATCTTTTAATATCCCCTAAAAAACTAGGACACAAAATCTCTAGATCATAACTACTAGAGATAACCCATATTTCCACACCAATGACACTTCTCTTTGAATTGTTGTGTAGGACCTGTGTTATTG